>BMAV01022749.1:0-38139 GCA_019973955.1 Trichonephila inaurata madagascariensis
TATATTTTATTATTTTGTGTGTGTTTTTTTATCTTTCTAATAATCTAACATATAATCATAAACTAATTTACATAACTAATGATAGAAATAATTTATATAAAATAAATTTTATTCATAAAAACTAGGAAAAAGTTCAGAAAAAAATTTAATCTGTACAGCTTCAATCTACTATTGTGTAACAATTTCGGTAGTCTTTTGTGTTCATTCATACATGAATAAAAGTATTTAATGTTAAATTCTCTAAAATTCCCTATAATTGAATTTTTTAAAAAATTCATTTTCTTTTGTTATATATAAATGTAGTTTATTCAAAATATGAATTGTTTTAATTTCAACTTACTGTAAAATTCTAGATTAAATATTGTTTTCAATTTATTCTCTGAACAATAATAACTATGTTAAAAAATTAAATAAAATAACAAACTCCTTTGAGAGCCACAGCTTACTTAAAAACTTTCATATTAGGCCATTTTTCTCAAACATGGGCCCCCCTCTGGGGAGGTTAACCCCAAGAGGGGCAGAGCATATCAAAAAGTTGAAAAGAAAGGATTGTTAAAAAAAATTATAAATTTATTTAAAAGAAGCAAAACAAAGTACATTCTGAATAAAAAAAAATACTTTCCCGGTTTATTGTATCTCTTCCATTTAAAAGAAAAGCCAAAATATAATACTTTCTTATTACTTAAAGGTATAATTTATCTGAAATATCTCTATTTCTTAAAATAACTTACTTAAAATATCTATTACTTGAAAGTAACACATACAAAATTTATACTTATCTTGATAATTTGAGAGGTTTATATTTAAGGTCGTATCTTAGTTTTAACGTCAAATTACATTATTTTGCATTCAATACATTGTTATTGTAGATGGGGGCACGAAGAAAATTATATTGAAAATGAGTCTCAAGTATTAAAAGTTTAGAAACACTGAAATAAGCATTATTTTTGAAATTATTTAAAATGAAGTCTTAAAAGGGGGCACGGTAGATTCAATTGACAAAATGATCAAAAAAAACAAATCTAATTTTTAGCCCAAATTATTCCTTTATAAATTTCTTTTACCCTTTCAAAATTTGAAAGCTCTAAATTAAAAAAAGGGAAATTATTATAAAACTTTTTTGTTGGTTTTATTCAAAATTCCCATGGCAAATCAAAACTTTAAACCCCTTATCTCAGAAAGATAAAATAACTATTGTCCTATTTAAAATGCTAAAGGGCCTTTTTTTTTTTACTTATGATTTGAATTTTTTTTTCCTATTGCTAATAGTACATGTAACAAAATTGTTATGCATTTTTTAATCAAAAACAAATTTTTTTTTAAAAAAAAAATTGAGCTCAGAATTTATATATATTTTTTAAAAATTTTTAATAAGCATTCATAAAAAGAAGTATTGCACGAATACCAATCATGTTATCACAAAACCCATACCAACTTTTGTTATACATAATTTGACGTACTTGTAAATCAAATTTCATATATGTGCGTCAATTTTTGAAGGAGGAGTAGCATTTTAAAATCACATCTTAAGTTTAAAGGTTTTTCCTTAAAAAATTAAATGGTTAGCTTTTTATGAAATTTTGAGCATAAAATCTGTTTTACGTAGTATACGCACATAGGAGGCAACCAAAATTTAGAAAATCTTAATTAAAATTTTGTAATGTACCTATGTCCCCTTATTATTAAGGGGACATAGTACGATTTACACTAAAATTTTTATTAATTTTGGTATGATTTACACGAAACTATTTAATTAATTTTTAATTAATTTTTGAACTATATTCGTCGTTTGTATAAATTTATCCCGCATATATTTCTTTACAAAGCGTTTAGAAGTTATTGATTATGAGATAAAAGCATAAAATAAATATAAATATTTTAAAAGTTAAACTATAACTTTAAATGTAAGGAAATAATTTGAATTTTGAGTAATTTTTTTTAAAAAATCTCATATTTTTGTTATTTTGTGTCTAGAAAACTTTGAATAACAATGTCTTGCGACCGCTTCCTTTTAATGTTTTATTCATATCTTTTAACTCGCTTACTTAGACGTCTTTTGAATTAGTGGCTAAAAGTGCTGTTTAAATAAAAGTAAATTATTCCGAGTGTTTCTTTTGTGTCTACAACCCCGTAAAAGGCAGCACATCTGAGGACAGTTTCTTTTGAAACATTTCAACAAACAAGAAAGGCAAAGTTTATTTTAACAGAGCCCTGTTTCATAACATGTGTAAAAGTAAATAAATACATTCAGAAAAAAGTGTTTCGGATGAAATATTCATTCATTCTCATGAAAAATTTATTCCAGTATCAAGGACACGTTTTGTAATCAAGTCTAAAAATGGTAGTTTCTTATATCAAAATCATTTCTGTGCAAAATGAAAAAAACAGAACAGAAAAAAAGTTTTAAGTGTGTAAAAATGGCTGCAAACTTAATACATCCTACATTGTAGCAATTTTTTATCACAGTTTGAAAACTTAAAGTTTCTAAGTAAAATACAGACCATTTCCAAAAATATTTAACATTTAGTTGTACGAATATTCAAATATTATTCAAGATTCATACATTAAAACAACGTTTCTCAAACTGTGGGGTGCATCCACGTGAAAACCCTACATGGAGGGTGCGAGAAATAATAGATTATTAAAAAATTATTATTGTGAAGGAAGCAAAACAAAATATACATTCTGACATAATAAAAATAAAATACACATCTACGCTGATATAATATTGTTACATAGATCCGGATTCGAGGATTTTATGCAAAAAATCACAAAAAAAATAAACAGTTCTTTAAGAGCGATGCGAATTTATTATCAAAATCCAATCCTTTAAGTACAGGATTCAGCAGCGATATTCACAGTGTAAATCTCCGAAGATCTTCACACCTTCAACAGCAATCAAACACAATCTTCAGTGTTTAAAAATACACGTAAGTAAAAGATTATTCACAAGAACAGCCGAGCTAATCGCTAGTCAAAACAATGCTCATTCATCGGTGGTTGAAATCAGACTGACCCACTGCGGCTGGCATTGCTCTATTTATAAACCCGACGTAAACTTCCAGAAAAATCTGCATGCGTCACAGAGCGTGAACTTAGTGGCGAGATCCACTACTTTCTAGAAGAATCCAGAGGGTTCCGAACTCGCCAACCTGGTCGCAAAAAATGATGTCAACTTGGCTCTACCGCCAAGATTTCGCCAAGTTCTCAGTGAATCGCCATTATAACGTTAATTTGCTTGTGAATAGTACAATTTTAACATAAAATAAATATAACATAGAGCAATATAAATGCATTAAACATCCAAATACAAATTATTTGCACTATTTACACAAAATTCGTAACAATATTTAATACTTATAAATGAATCACACACACAGTACAGCACACAATGTATTTGGTAATTAATTGATCAATAATAACAACATAATATTTTTATCCTATCAATTACTATACTAAAAAAGCACTTATCCTATTACTTAAAAGTAAATTTCATAAAATATATATTACTTAAAATTCTGTAAATGTACAAAATGTAACGCATATATGGATAATTAGTAGCCTATAACTGAGATTGTTTTGTAACGTTATGGCCAAGAAATTTTATTATTGCTTTCAATACATTGTTCTTGTATGGAGGGCTATGAAATTATGATTAAAATTTGGGTAGCAAATATTGAAAGTTTGAGAAGCACTGCATTAAACACAAAACGATTTTCAGCAAACCTCCACTCGCTTTGGTTCGAAGGCTCCCAGGGGCAAGAAACATTTCTAAAATATCTACAAGCATTTTATTCTTGTAACATGTAATTATTATTAATTTTTGCTATACATATTATGGAGTGTGAACCTGTATTAAATAATTGTGATTAAAGATATTTATTTATTACTTCAGATTCTTGGCTCAATTCTTTGAACTTGAATCACAAGGTTCCTAATTCTATTACTGGACACGCCAGTGTTTTTGAATCTGTTGGGTGCGCTCCCCTAGAGGGGCTTGATAATTGTACGAAGGAGGAGCGAGCATATTGAAAAGTTGAAAACAAAAGATTTAAAAAATTATTAATTTACTAAAAGTAAACAAACAGAATAATTCTGATATAATAAAATAAAAAATACAAATATACACTGATATAATACACTTATAAATGTATCCGTATACTGCACAATATATTTTATAATTAATTGAACAATACTAAGTCAAGAACAAGTTTAATAATTACCAGTGACCCCATGGGCTTGTCAAATATAAATTTTTAACAAAGATTAACAATTATCTTGATAATTTGTAGGGTTTATAATTAATCTCTCAACTGCCCATTAAAAGTTACGGGACTCTCTTCCCAATGTCAAAGTTTTTCACGTAGGCACACGTAAGTGATGTATTGGGGGATGAAAAGGAATAAATAAGTAAAACCTTCTCTGAAATAAGTAAATTTCCCTTACAAAAAACTCTGTCAATGCCCTTTTTACTGCTTTTCCAAAGCCTTCGAAATGGGGATTTATGGATAGCAGTGAAAACAGAGTAGATGTTTTGAAAGACGTATATAAAACGCCCGGGGCAATTAATCTTTGGCTGGGGAAACATTTATACACGCCGGTGGCCCCAAGGGTTAAACTGTATTCTAGTTTTAGGCTCAAAGTATAGTATTATGGAATTCACACACAATACAAAGTTATTGTATGGGGGGGGGATGAAAGTTATATTTTAAATTTTGGGTTCCGAATATTGAAAGTTTTTTTAAAGGGGAAAAAAGGGGGCACTGGGATACACAAACAATTCAAATATAAATTAAGATATAATCGCATATACATCTATTGCTATCTCCCTTCTTGAACTTGATTAATTTTAAATAGTGATACTCTGATTTAAATAAATCATTTTTTTAAAGAAAGTGGTTCTAAAAATTAAAAAATTTGGGTTTTTGAAAACATTTTCCCCTTTTGACGGCACCTCCCCCACCCCATGGACCGGTTAACGTTTGATAATTTTACCACGACTTCTGAAGGTGGGATTTTGATTGCTTATACTTTAGTTTGTCCTTATTTAATGATTTTAATTAAATTATGTTTTATATAAGGTATCCGAATACGTTCGAAACCGGATTTTGGGAAAAAGCAATAAAGGGGATAATTTTCATGTTTTGGGTGTCACTTAGTTTAGAATACATGTATACAATTTTTTTAAGGACTTTTTTGGGAAAAAAATTTTTTAAATTTAAAATATTTTAAAAAAATTTAACTTAAAAGGGGCCCTTTTTCAAAAGCCCCTTTTGTAAAAAATGCTTCTATTAAAATAATTTTTTCCGTATATGCCAGATCTCTCCAGAGGCCCAAATTTTTTAAAAAATATAAATTTAAAAAAAGGGGGTTTACCCATTTTTACGAAATAGGGGGGAAATTTTAAAAAAAAAAAGCCTATAATTATTTCAAGGGGTTTTGAAACCCTTTTTGAAAAAATGGGGGAACCAAAATCATAGTTGAGCCCTCTGTAAAGATGTCTGACCCATATACAGACAAAAATATTTTAAAAAATTTTTCAAAAAGGAGAACTTTTTAAAAAAATATTTTTCCCTAAGTTTTTTTTTTTCCCAAAAATATTGAAATTTAAATAATTTTTTTTGCCCAAAATGTTCTTAAAAAAAATTTATAATGTATTTCAATCAAAATTGAAATTTTTAAATGTCATAAAAATTATCCATTTATGCCTTTTTAAAAAACATGGTTCCGAAGAGCCCCAAAACCTTAATATGCCTCCAAAATAAAGTGCTATTACACCAAAAAATGAATATAAAGGAATTTCCATGCAAAGTTCGACAAACCCGAGAGATATACACCCCAGTAAATAAATAATTTAATATTTCTTGGCACTACGGTCCTTTTTTATTCCCTTGGGGCCAGCAACCCGGGCCGTGGCCTAGGAAATTGAGGACCACCGCCCCCAAAAGGATCAATAAAAACCGAAGTTGATTAATATAATAACCGAATAATTAATATAACAACAGAGGCAAATATGACGCATTTTTGGAAAGAGGAAATTAAACTTGTAAAAAATCATCTTATTACTATAAATTGTATTCAATGAATTTTTTCTTCAGAACAAATATAAAAAATTCGAATATCGAAAATAGTTATCAAGAACCTGTTAGTATTCCTAGATAAAAAAACAGTTGAACTATTTGAAAATTTCAACTTATAAACAAATTTAATATTTTTAAAGAAAGTGGAGTGCAAGGTAGAAGGATATTGCTTCGCGGATTTGCACATTTCACTGCTTCAAGGTTGTACTCCACTTGATGAAAGTTATTATTTGTTTTATATGAAATTATTACAGATGTCCGATAACGAAAGTCAGTGTTCACACTTCCATCAATTGAAACAGAAAGCGGAAGTTATTAGGATCGATATTTTATCACAACTGCCAAATCTGGCAATAAAATATTTCAAGTTTCGGCGACGAATTTCGAATGATTTTCAGTTGGAAGAGAATTTCAATGCCATTTTAAAATTTATTATTTTCCCCTCACATATATTTTTGCTATGCGTTTCCAATAAAATTTATTGATTTTTGCAATCTTATAACTAACATGATTCAAAATTGTAAAGGTTAATTTTTTAAGGAGTATAACAAGTGAGAACTCTGTTAATAATAAATTACAAGAGAAAATCAAATGAGGCTCCAATGGTACAAGAAAAAAGAAACATTTAACATAAAAGGTGGAAAAAATTTTATAGAGATTTGTTTCTAATGCATACGATTGCAAACTCCGTAAATTTTCCGACATCAAAGCGACTGCGGTAGCTAATGGTTATGGTCACGAACTCGCGCCTGCCATGTCGAAAGTTCGAGTCTCAGTGCCATTAGACACGTCGTGTAGAGGTTGATGCACGTTAAATCTGTCGTGATTAAAACTCCACCGTTGGCGTGATGTGGAATTTAGGTAAAGGGATGCCAGAGCTCAGATGTGTCCTCGTCACTTGATCAAGGTTAAATACCGGGTGTTACTAAAATAATATCGGAGTTTTAAAGCTATGTAGTATTCATTACATATAACATATTAGTATGATTCATACATCGAATGAAATAGCAACTGAAACAGTTTTTTTCCCTGGCATGTGTTAGCGTGTGCGCGAAACTTATGCTAATTTTCCCCCTTTCTTGCCGTTCAACGCGCTAGCAGAAAAATGACGACTAGTAAACAGAAAGTGTTTTGTGTTCTCCGGTTTGCAAAGACAGAATCTGCTATTACTGTGCAACGAGCGTTCCGTATTAAGCTCGGTTGTCAACCTCCAAATGATAATAACATTTTTGAGTGGTATCATCAATTTGAAATAACTGGTTGTCTTTGTAAAGGGAAAAGTATGGGATAACCAAGGCTGTAACCTGTTCAGCTTATCTTGATGCTCTACAACTATGGCTATTTCCTCAATTGGAAGAAAACGAACCAAATAACTTCATTTGGCAGCAAGATGGTGGACCGCCTCACTGGCATCTCTCAGTACGCAATTGGTTAAATATCACTGTACCCAACCAATGGATTGGCCGCAAAGAGCCTACCGATAAAGCTTGTATCGCATGGCCTCCACGTTCACCCGATCTGACGCCATGTGACCTTTATCTAAGGAGGGGTGTTCACAAAGGATTTTGTGTACGTTCCTCCGCCACCAGCTGATCTTTCAAACTTAAGACACAGGATGGAAGCAGCTGTAGTAAGAATTTTCTCAGACACACTGAAAAAGATATGAGATAAACTCGCCTATCTTGATTTGTGCCATATGACGAATGGGGCTCATATTGAACATTTGTAAACTTGTTGGTACAACTGTTTCATTCAATGTATGCATTATATTTGTACATTATATGTGATACATACTATAAAGCGTTAAAACTCCGATATTCTTTTTGAAACACCCTGTATTAAGAAGTCTGTGTGTCACTAACAGGCTTAGCGTAGCTTTATAATGTGACCTTAATAAGCACTCACTCACTGAGATTTTAGGAACAGTAGTACCCCTAACTTACACGATAAGGTAGGATTGAGTGATAACCGCACTCAGTATAACTGGTGGGGTATAATTCTGCATATAAGTACATATACATTACTGTTAGTTAGGGCTCAAGAAATGTTATTTAGAAAAATCATGTTTTATAAAATCTTAGATAACAAAAATGCAAAATCGCAAGCCGAATTTAGTTTGATGTAGGTTACTTAAAATCTAGCAAAGTAATCTTCCCACTCTCAAAGATTTTTTTCTTTTCCTGAAAAATTTCCTAATAATTTTTATTCCTTGTTTTGTTTCAAAACGTTGTCCTCTTTGGAGTCTATATTTTCTAAAATTTGTAACCTTTTTCAATGAAACTGTGAGGCCTTCTGCCAAAATATCAACAGTGATTCAATCTTCTGATTGAACTGGGTTTAAGGGCTCAAGTTCTTCAATATCTTGCTTTTACTCGTGCATTTCTATTAACTCATCAATTTTCAGCCCCTTGATTGAGAGAATCCAGCAGTTTTTGAACGTCATCTCTATTTTTTTTGATTTATTTGTTTGGGACATCGACAACTTTTTCAATCACATTACGAACAACAGAAAGCAAGGAGTAGGTAATAGAGCTTGTATAGCGCTCAAATAAAAGACAGAATCGACGAGATTTGAAATTCGCGTCATTTCAAATTCACGTAAGTCGAGGTATTACTGTACTTGAAATCCATTTTTTTTAATGCAATTTTAAATGTTTTAGTTTCAAAGATCTTTAGTTGAAAAGAAATCACTAACCAAAATAACTGGCAACTAATATAAAAAGAACGATTTGAAAGAGTATAAAAAAAACAGGTAACCTCCGTAAATAAAAAAATATTATATTAGAATCTAGAGCAATGGATGTGATTATTACTAAACTAAACTAAATGGCGCAACAGTTCTTACGGGCCAAGGCCTACTGTGCCCATCTCAGTATTTATGACCTACGGCGCTGAAGTGCACGAACAGATGTTCCAATCAGGTGGTCAGTCTGACGAGAACACCCCAGTGCTTGGTCCCCAAGCAAGCTTGAACTCATTTATCGACCCACTGAAGGAATAAATAGCTGAATCGACCTTGCCCAGCTTGAGGATAGAAACCTGGACCTGTGGTATGGAAGCGCGAAACGCTCCATTCGGTCACTGGATTTCGGATGATTGTTACAAGGACATTAAAACTGCTTACTTAAAACACAAACTCAAAAAGAGACAAACTCTATCAAGCTCTTAATCCAGCCACTTATAGTATTTGGCAAAGACTTTCGGTTCCACAATTACTTGTTATGTAAAAACAATATATATATATATATATATATATATATAATCATGTTTTTAATATAAATTTATATCAAATATTCTTTTATTGTAATGGGTAAAACCTAAAATATTGTTACGTAGATCCTGCGTTCGAAGATTTTATTCAAAACAATCACAAAGAAAATTAAACAGTTCTTCAAGAGCGATGTGAATTTATTATCAAAAATCCAATCCTTTAAATACAGGATTCAGCAGCAATATTCTCAGAATAAATGTCCGAAGGTCTTCCACACCTTCAAAAGCACTCAAACAAAATTGTCAGTGTTTAAAAATACACGCATGTAAAGATTATTCAAAAGCACAGCCGAGCTAATCGCTGGTCAAAACAATCCTCACTATTCGCTGGTTAAATTCAGACTGGCCACCGTACCGGCGAGCTCTTTATTTACAGGCGACAGAAACTTCCAGAAATATAACCGCTCGTGTCATTGAGCGTGACACTAGTGAGAGATGCACTACTTTCTAAAATCTTCCACAGGGTTCCGAACACGCCAACATGGTCACCAATAACGCCAACATGGTCGCCAATAACGCCAAATTGGCCGCCAACTTAATCTCCAAAAATGATGCCAACTTGGCTCTACCGCCAAGATTTCGCCAAGTTCTCATTTAATCGCCATTATAACGTAAGATGTGGCATTGCTGTTGAATAGTACAATTTTAACATGAAATAAATATAACATAGAGTAATATAAATGCATTTAACACCCAAATACAAATTATTTACACTATTTACACAAACTTCGTAACAATATCTTCAAACAACAAATTAAAACTAAATTTAAAACAATGATACTAATAATCCCTCGTGAGACATTAAATAAATTCTATACTTATAAACATTATACATATAAGCATCATTTATTTCTCATCTGTACATTTCCGTAAATAAAATACCTTAAAACGCAATGAAATTGCTCTGCGTTTTCAAAACTCCTTCCGAACGAAATATTATTTGATTTAAGTATATTGTGCAATGTAGCATACTTGGAAGCGAGAACTTAATATTTCATTTCAGTTTATACACCATCTCTATCACCCTCCAGTGAACTAATGGGGATTTAATGGAAAGCTCCGTCAATCTGAAAAGGCACGTGCGTTGTAATACATCAAAACATTTCATCATGGATTGTTGGTCGACGACAAATCCAGCACTGACCCGGGGGTGTTTCGAGGTTTTAATTTGCATCATGATTATGGATTGTCTTTGATTGATGTGACGGCTAGAGCAGCAGTTTACAGTCGCTTTGGAGCTCTGTTGTTGAAGAACGTGATATATTCGAAAGGGATTGTTGTTTACGCGTTTCTAAATGGTATAGGGATTAATATTTCCAGTTTTAACTAAAGGAAAACTTGTTACTTGATTTTAATTACTTTGAATCAATGATGTTTGATTTCGATTCCATTTTAGAACTGACTATATCCATTCTCATTATAATGAATTTAAATTTTTAATAGGACTTAATTTTTGATAAGAAAAAGGTAAAATAATGTAAACAGTGAAAAAATTACAGAACTTTTTCAGAAACTTCTCTTAAAGAAAAATTCCATCTTAATTTTTTGATGGTTTAATGATAAATAACTATTAACGCGAGCGCTAATTGTTTTCATATAATAAATAACTTTACTGAATATATATATATATATATGAAATTTGCCATTTAATATACATAATATTAAGAAGACACGGTACGATAAAAAAAACTCTTTGATATTTGATGACTTTTGCAATTTTTTTTGCTAATGACATATGTACGTAATATTTAAAAAAGTTTTTGCTCGAAATACCACAAAAAGCAAACATTTTAATTTTTTAAAAAGATTTCAAAAAATGTATAAGTTATTTTAAAATACTATTTCCGCAATTACTGACATACACATGAAATTTGATTGTCAAGAAGGCTATAAACTATACACACACATACATCATAACAAGTTGGACTTAGGGCTTTGAGATAAAGTAATTGAAATCAAAAAGTATTTTTTAAGGAATGCTTATTAAAATATCCCCTGAAGAACTTATATAAATACTGTAATTATATGTTTCAAATTTTATAAATATTTAATGAAATCTTTCATGAGATAACTTTAAAAATTAGAAAGTCATTACGTATACTCAAATCGTTCTAACAAAAAAAATGTTTTATATTCCTTGCACATTTTTCTTCTATCACGAGCAAAATACTGTATACTTTCGAATATTTTATAGTATGAATGGGAAAAGAGAAATTTTCTTAATAACCAAAATTCTAATTAAACCAATATGTATGCGAAATTGGAAAAAAGTAGGTACAGTTTGTAAAGGTAACGCATACGTGAGCTTACATTGTAATACTTTACTACAATTCAAAATTAGTAACTTTGACTTTTTAATAGCTTTTCGGTAATGTATATTCCTCAAGATTAAAATGGCCACGTGATTACTATCTTCTTGGAGTTCTAAGTAATTGAAAGAGGAACATCGACACATGTGACTTGCAGCTCGCTCTTTCATCATAAATCTGTATTTCATGTCCAACCATCCTCGTCATTGATCCTTTAAAGTAAAACAGTGTTTCTCAAACTGTAGGGTGCGCTCCTAGGGGACTGTTATAACTCTTCAAGAGGGGCACGAGCCTATTGAATAGTCGAAAACAAAAAAATATTATTTAAAAAAATTATTAATTTCTGAAAGTAAATAAACAAAATACTTTCTGACATAATAAAAAACAAAATACGCATACACACTGATATAATACACATATAAATGCATCAGTACTGAACAACGTCTATGATATAATTAATTTAAAAATACTAAGTTAAGAACAAGTTTAATAATTACCAGTGACCCATGGGCTTGTCATATATAAAATTATACAATAAACTTAACACTTATCTGCTGATTAAAGGTAAAAATTTCCAATGCCACTACTTACCACGTAAAGGCGCGTATGTGATGTATGGGGGAACGAATAAATAAACAAATCTTCTAAAATAAGTTTATCTTTTGTAAACACTGCCTAGGTCCTTTTATAACATTCTAAAACCTTCATAATATTCTTATGGATAGCTGTGCACTGAAAGGATCATTAGAGGTTCAAGCCGTGTTGTAGTTTTGCGTCAAAGTACAGTTTTATTGAATTCAATACATTGTTACTGTATGGAGGGGGAGGGGTGCAATGAAAATATTATGATTGAGTATTGGGTCACAAATATAGAAAGTTTGAGAAGTACTGAAGTAAAAGGTTTTCCATGAGTAGTCTTAGGAATATTTAAAATAAAACATGTATAGCAGTGTTTCTCAAACTGTAGGGCGCGCTCCCCTTGGTGGCCGTGACAACTGAATAAGGGGGGTACCAGCATATTGAAAAGCCGAAAACAAAAGGTTATTTTTAACCCGCGGTCACTCGCGCCTTTTTTGCTACCGTCGTTACTCGCGGGGGGTAGAGAACGCCCGAAACTTTTAACATGTGTATTTAATTGGGAAAATAAAATTAAGTCATTATGATACATATTTATAAAGTACAAGATGTTTTTTGTATTATACAAATAAAATTATTAAATGTATTGCATACAAATAAGACTAACATTAATTTAAACTAAACATACAAAATGTTCATTTTAAAATACATAATTTAATATTTTTTCATAACCCAGTATATAATATAAAACGTATATACCATTAATAAATATACTTTGTAATTAATGAGATAATGATAGTAGAAAGTAGAAAAACAATATTTTAATCATTTTCCAAACATTCAGAGCAGACCGTATACAACTGCTCAACTTCTCGCGAGAGTTCTCAGCCCCACAGATAAACTTTTGAAGGTCATTACATTCCAATAGTTCAAGAAAGAGGGATTGCATCAGGCGTGAAGTTTCTGTGACCTAAGATGTGCAGCTACAGAAAAAATAGTTTTTCTGTGCATTCTTTTTAAAATCCTGGGAGGATTTTCTTGTTGCTGGGGTGTACAGAACACCCCGCGTGAGTGATCGCGGGTTAAAAATGATAAATTACTAAACTTAAACAAACAAAATGCATTCTGACATAATAGAAAAATAAAATACACATTTACACTGATATATTACACTTATAAATGTATCATTGCTACACAAGGTATTTTATGATTAATTTAACAATATAAGTTAAGAAGAAGTTTAATAATTATCAGTGGCCCCATGGTTTTGTCATATATAAAATTATATACCAAAATTAACACTTATTTAAATAATTTGTACCAACCGTTTTCCACGTAGGAGCGTGTATGTGATGTATTGGGGGTATGTATGGATGGATGGCGTGTATGTGATGTATTGGATAAAAAAGCAAATATAATATGATATAAGTAAATCCTTCACAAACGTCGTCAAGACCCGTTTATTGCATTCTAAAGCTTTCGGAATAATTTTATGGATGGCAGTGCACAGAAAAGATTGTACGGAAAGACGTATATATACGTCTTTCCATACGCTTTACGTTAATAAATGCTTTGTCTGAGAGAGACGTTTATATACGCAGGGGGTGCTTTAGAAGTTAAAGTAGTATCATTCTTTTAGCGTCAAAGTACAGTATTATTGAATTCAACACGTTGTTATTGTATGAGGGGGGCACGACGAAAATTATGATTGAATATTGAGTCGCGAATACTGCAACTTTGAGAAGTACTGATGTATAGTGATGGCTATCTTTATAAAGATAAATTCTCTTCTTACATTATAGTATCTACTACAACAACCTGGAACCTGAAACTTTCTGGAAGGAATTGTGTAGTAAAATTAGTAACTATTTTTGCATTTTAAAATTAGTTACTATCATTCGTTACTTCGTTTTTGGCATATATGTCTGATGTTAGTAGAATTATCATGAAAAGGTTTAGTTCTTGCTTTATTATGTGTTCTGCCATTTATTTTCAATGTCGCTTCTTAGCTCTCTGTAGATTAAATATCGAAAGAATGATGCTTTAAACCATGTTCTAAAATCTCATTCTTTATTTTTTAAAAATATATTCAAGTTTCCTTTATATACTTAAACATTTTTATTACTAATGTTCCTTTTTATGTTGATTCGTTTTTATTCAAATGGCGAGTAACTTTTGAATCAATACATCAACCCAAAACAATGAAACTCTAAAAGAATAAAATCAGAATTAACTAGATGAATGAAATTTTAAGAACTTTTAATTTTAATACATATTTTGTAAGTAACGGTCGAAAGCATTCTTTTTAAAAACTTATCATTGTTTTGAAATATCACTGATATTATATCTTTTCGCTATTAAAATGGGTGTAATAAATTATAATTTTTGTATAAAGAAATGTATAATAAATTTCTAAAACAATCAAAAACATTTTAAGTAGCGAAAGATATTGAAAGAATAGCTGAAAGAAAAGTAAAAATCCTTCTTTCTAAAAGAAATCGAACATTCATGTTACTTATTCTGAGATGCTCAATACTAAGTTGAAAACCTAGAAGAATTCTAAATATAACTCGCCATTTATAAATAAACACTTTTTTCATCTATCAAACTTAAAATTATTATAAAAAAATTCAGTGTTCCCTCCCCACAAATAAAAACTGTTCTTTTTTTAAAAAAACAAAAAAATGAAACCTTTTTTCTTTACTGAGTAATCTTACAAATTCTATTACCCGTTACACGAAATAAATGCCAAAAAAACACAATCTTTTGCAAGAGCACACAAGAGTATTGAATTTTCCTATCTGAAAGGAAAGAACCATTACGTAACAAGCGTTAAAAAAATATTCGATCAAAGTTCATCGGAAGACAAGATCGAAAAGAAAAAAAAAGATTATTAACTTACCAATCCAACTATCTTACCGGTTCATCCAGACTTAGAGCGAACGCGACGAAAACAACCAACAAATTTACATCAGGAAATAAAAAATCAATAGATAATGGCGTCAAAGAAGAAGTATAACATTCTTGACAAAAGACGGTGTTGTAGGCCATGCCTTCGCATGTAACTGAAAGAGTTTTTTTATTGATTTTTCTTACCGTGAATTATAGAACAAAAAATAGTACAGATAAAGCTTGTGCTACTCCTTATCTTTCAATATCGGGGATGATTTTTACTTATTAAATAAAATAACTGTAAATTATAGAAAATTTGGGGAAAATATTGAAAAATATTTTTTAATATGGTAGAAATTTTGATAATTCTGTGCTTGTCTATCATAAAGGTAATTAAAAGTAGTCATGTGTCAGACATTAAACCAATTAAAGTTCATTAATGTCCAATGTTCAAGATGAATAATTATAATTGGAATCTCTTATATGACTAGAATACTTATGCATCCAAATGTTTTGGAATAGATTATCAAATAATTTCTCTCTTCTAATAAAAAGTGTTTACAAATTATTTGATTTATATGAATCACTCAAACACAAATATGACGTTTGAAATTTAAAAAAGATCTATTGATTTTTTAGTTATAATATTCTTTTCAGAAAATTCTTTCAGAAAACATGAACAGAATGAAAAAAACTACAATTCAAAATACGGAGCTACTAAGTTCTTGCAAATTCAGTATACAAATATATTCTTGTTGTTCTTGCGAAACGTAAAAACATTCGAAAGAGTGAGGGTTTATTAACGCCGCTCTATAACGCACGAAGTCATTGTCAACGGACCTCGTAAATTTGAACCACGACCAGGTAACGAGATGCTCACAAGAGCTAGAACACCCTCTACAAACTAACACCTCTGGTATTGGGAGGACAATGCTTGACATATTTAACGTGCATTAGCACCTAACGCTAGGGCTCGAACTTAAGACACACTAGTCTCGAGTTCGGGAACATAACCACTAAGGTAACTCAGAAACGATATTTGAAATAGCAAGTTAGAGAAGCCCGCAAACCTTTAAGTGATTTCAAACTAGTCTAATACATATTAATTTTTGCTGATATGATCCAAGTGGTATGGTTTAACAGGATATGAATTTTTCCTATTGAGACCAGCATAATTGCAATTAATGCATGTCTTAGAAAAAAATTATTGAAACGAAATCATTATGTTGGCTTATATTTTCTTCTTTTTTTAGTATACGAATTTTTAATAGAAAATTTAATTGCAAATCAACCTAATATATCCTTTAGATAGTCAAATGTCTATATAAAAATATCAGTTGCACACGAATTTTTTAATTAAAACAAAAATGCTCTGTAAAATAAAATAACGTTCGTATCATTTTGATGATAAGTAGTGAGTGAGTGATTATTAAAGTTGCACTACAAAGCAACAAGAGAGCTATTGGAGATTGACCTCGTAATTTTCAACCTTGGTCAAATAGTGGAGATTACTTCTGAGCTGTTTTAGAACAGTTCACACTAAACTATGAAGTATTTTTTTTAGTCTCAGATGAATGCTATGTGAGTTTTATGTTACAAATTGTATGGTTTGTATGTTGTGTTTAGAACTTACTTTGCAATTTTAGATCAATAGAAGGTAGAAATTTCCCGCCTTCTTCAAGATTAAATCTAGACGCAAGCAAATACAAACAAAACTGATCTTTCTAGAACTTATTGAAAGAAAAATATCTTTACTAAAGGCAATACGTATCAAGTAATAAAGCAAATATCAATGTACTTCTGAGTGATTTTTTCAAGATTCTGAAAATGGACTCCAAGATGAAATTTAATTGAGAGTGAATTCTTCACTTAGCAATAGACAAGGTGATAACGGCTTGCAAAGTGCTCTGCTTTTTTCTGAAAATAAAATATTTCTTTCGCGCAAAAGAAATAAACCAACACCTTACCAAAGGAGAAAAACTGTCCAAACAATTCCTGTAGAGGCAATTAGGTCAATAACTGATGGTGATTATACTTTGGGGAAGAAATATTATTTATCGAATAAAAACTTTACAAAATAAATAACTGCACCAATTCCATACTCTTCGTTTTTATCATGTAGTAACCGAACATTATTTGTTTTAGAGAAGCCACTGAAAGGAAAAATAATACAGCAAGTACAGACAAAATTTTGAAGGAAGAAGAAGAAGAAAATGGTACTTTTCGCTTTCCAAGAGGTTCTAAATTACACACTAAGGCGTTGTAGAAGAAAACTTTTCAACAGTTTGAATTCGAGACCAGAACGTGGTTATCACCGAAAAAACTATTGGCGCAATAACTGATTGGGAAGCAGACGTGATGCAATATGTTTCTTACTTTTTTAGAGCATACAGTGTCTCGGTAGTATGTTCTCCACGTGATACGTACGCCTTTACGAGTAATCTATCTAAAATAGCGTTTATTTATTAAAATTTGAGTTGGTACGAAAGTTACAATTCTACGAATTCGTGAATGTGGAAACTGTTATTGCAAAATATGGGGGTTAAAAAAAAGGGAAAAAATTTTTTTCGGGAAGAATTTCTTCAAAATACAGGGGTTTTTCTTTGTCCCCAAAGTCTACATTTCGATTCGAAATTTTCGGTTTTTGGGGGTTTAAAAAAAGGCCCACTTTTATTTTATTTGACGAATTTATTTTTTTTTTCGGTGTATTAATACCATAGGCACATAATCTTACAAATAAAGTTTAAATTGATACGGACTTTAAAGTACTTTTTTTATTTAAGTTTTATATTTTAAAAAGGTATCCGACTACCCTAAAATCATGATTTTTCAAAATTGACAAATTCTTTTTGTTATGATTCTATTTTATAGGCCATCTTATTGGGTTTAGAAAAAATCCCAAAGGTTTTTTATTTTCAATTCACTGTAACGAAAACTACAAGTTTTTTAAAGAAAAAGCAGATGCCAAAAACTTTACAAAAAAGATGTCAAATTTTTAAAATGCTTTTTTTCTCAAAATGTTTTTTTTAAAAAATAAACAGGGACAGCGATTGCTGAAAAATTTTTTTAAAATAATTTGCTGAAATTTTTTTGTGTATGTTCATTATAACAGTAGAAATTTTTTTGACCTTCAGATTTTAACCCACCGTTTTTTTTCCAAAATTTTTCAGTCCTTTATGTGAAAAAAATCACTGTTTCTTTAAAAATTTCATAAATCACTAATAAAAGGGGTGTTCTAGTTTTTGTAAAAAAAAAAATATCTCTTATCCTGAAGTTCATTTAAAAAGCATGAATAACAAAGTAAAAATTTGAAAAATTGAGAATTTGTTCATAAAATATTTGTAGAGTGGTCCCCGCGTTTATGAAATTTTTTTACTTTTTTACCATTTTTTTCTTCTTTTTTTAAAAAAAAATTTTTTTCGGTTTTAATTTTGGGTTTTTTCCCTTTAAAAAATATACTAAAAAATCTATAAAAATCACAAAAAAATCCCCTACCCAAATTTTAAAAAAATTGTCCCAAATTTGTCGGATCCCTTTAAAACGTGCACTGTGTGCATACTTGGGGCCTTGCGTGGTTTAAATTGATCAAAAGGTATCCGGATCGTGGCAAAAACCTGGGTTCGACCCCAGTCCCACAAAAGACCCACCGTGTGGGGGGCGATACCGTTGAATCTGTCAAAACAAAAACCTACCATTGGTGTGGTAGTTGGAAGGGGGTTTCCCCAACTGGGTGTCGTTCTCACCCACTTGACCATGGATCAAACTTATGGGGTCCGTCCCCAAAAAAGCCCTCTTTTAAACCCGGTTCGACGTTAACATTCCCCCCTAATAAAACTCTCATTGAATTAATTATATAAATTTTTAAAGATAATTTCATTCCGCTAATGAAAACTTGTCTGTCAAAATTCATCTTCATTAAGAAGATTTTATTCATTTTAAATAAGCAAGTAGAGATTTATCTTCAAATAAGAAAATATTAGAAGTAATTTTCAGGAAACTAAGAAATAGAACATTATGTTCATTTGAACCACACACACACGAAAGTTCTTAAACAAAATATTCATCAAAACAAAAACGAAACATTTCATTTCTGAGATAGATTTAGCTATGTATGCAATGTATGCAAGCCCCTATATGTTCTGTATGTGGGAGTTTTCTAATTGCAAAACATTATTTTACAGTGGCTATTTCGAAAAAAAATTAGACAATGTTTCATTCAAAAAAAAGTTTGGTCTTTCTCTAATTTCTTCGAGGAAGGCTATAAGTTTCCATATTTGTTTTACATTTTTTAAATTGAACTAAAGAAAAATATTTTTATATTTCCAACAATAGTGTGATTACTGCACTTCCAATGCAATTTTTCAATGGCATTGAAAAATTGCATATTCATCATTTTCTTAACTAAAAGAAATATGAATTCGACGTAACGATATTTTTAACAAGCAATTTTTAAAAAGAAATGCCTGTTGATATGGTGAAATTTTCTTTGATTGCTGTCTAAGAAAAATACAAAGAATTATTTCATGTGTAGTATCATGGTAAAAGATATTTATTTTCTTATTTATTTTGCATGTTTTTTAAATAGCTTCTATTCAAACTGTTGTGGTAAAAGTCAAATCGACAATAAAATCAAAATAAATACTTTTATCAAAATTTAAATTTATTTTACATTCATTTTCTATTTGAACAAAAATTGAATATCTCCTTCAATTACTTCTGAAGGCTGTGGTAGCCCATTGGTCAAGGTATCCCGGGTCTGTCGGTTCGAGCCCGTACCACTAAAAAAACCCGCCCTGTAAAAGGGGGCGTTTAAAGTTAAAACTCAACTAGCTCCAAAACTCCTAAAAACCCAAAAATCATATCTTTGTGTGGTGTGGTGTGGTATGGTAGCTAGAATAGGGGTTTTCCAGCCCAGGTGTCGTCCTTGTCACTTGGCCATGGTTCAAAATTACGTGGTCCGTCGCCAAAAGCCCTCGTGCAGCTGAACAGTGCGACGTTAATATTCACTCACTTCAATTACTTGTAATCAAAAAATAATAAATTCTATCTTCTGAATTTTTAAAAATGCAATGTTCTAACCTAAATTTATGGCTTAAAATAAAACAGTTAAAAAGGGAAAAATTCGAACAATTTCCCGGAGCATAATTACTGCGTCTTTTAGACAAACTGAATTAGTCTTGAAACAAAACAACTTTTTTAATGATAATAAGATTCACGCACATATACATAAGATACATCTATTTTTCAGTGCCTACCCTAAGTTCACTCTCTCCCTATATATATATCTTATTCAGATTTTCAGTCGTTACTAAAATATTTTCTATTTATCCATTGAAGTTTAAATACCTTTTTTTAAACTTGTAGTAGATGACACTTGATGTTAATACAGTTTTTAAAAATATTAAAATATTAATTAAGTTAAAAAATAAATAAATATTAACAAACAAAAATATTAGTCTAAGAGCATATTAGTCTCTGTAGTGCAATGGGTAGCGCGTTGAACTTCTAATCCAAAGGTCGAGGGATCGAATCCTACTTTTAATGGCCTAATTTCTGAGAATGTGATTTCTTTTTTATATTATAATATTTTGTTAGAATAATTAAACTTAATTAATGAATAAATAGTAACAAACAAACAAAAATAATCCAACACCCTATATAGAAAGGAAAATCACTTTCTATTTTGCCACCTAATATTGTGATTCTGTCATACGTATATACATATTTATATCAACTGTAACTAGTCAATAGAAAGTAACTAAAATAAAATTTTTCTTTGTTGAGCTAAGTAGAAATTGACTAAGAAATTTTTTTTATATTATTTGTTCATTCCATATAAATAAAATGAACCTGCATTAAAAACTTCACACCTTCAACCTTTGCTAATAAAACTTATCTGGAGAATCATTCACATTTCTCTTTCTAAAATAAATCGACTTTAAAAATTCGTATATTTCTTCTGTTAGGAATGCAAAATATAATGCATTTTTAGTTTTTGCTAAAAGTACTCATTTAAAAGCTTATTACGTGTCATAAAATTATCAAATTTCGTTATATTTTTAATTAATTAGAAACAAATCTTATTTGTGTTGAATTTTTACACGTAGTGTTCTGTAATAATATAGGAAAAAAAAGTAAATTATAATCAAATGTAAAAATAAACTGATTGAGATAAGAAAAAGTACTAAGCAGCAATGTTAAATTGAAACTTCGTGGCAAAATTAAACTATTGGTTAATTGCTGTTCTGCATCGAAAAGTAATCGGGCCCCTAAACAAGACTTTTTTAACCAAAAAGGTAATTAATTACAATGAATGCTAAAAACCATCATTAAAAAAAATTGCTGGATCATTTATTCTTCCCTTCAAAACCTCTGTTTTGTTGTAAAAATGTAGTTCGAGCAAGACTTGCTTCCCTAATCAAAATAATTAAATGCTATTCATATTGAAATTAGAAAATTACATTCTCTTCTCTGCTATGAAAGCCATTACTTTGAAAAAGCTTTGTAAATAACGTGTTTGAAAAATTACAATACATTGCTTTAATAATCAAAAATTGACAAAAGTATGAAAATATATTTTAAGTCCAAATTCTTATATATATATATATATATATATATATATATATATATAGTATAAATTCTATACCAATGAGAGATGAACTTTAATCAAACAAAACCGAAAAGAATTGAGATTGTAAGAAAATAGACATAAAAGGATATATAGTAGTGGAAGGATAGAGTTTTTGGTTTCTGATAATAATAGCATAATTAATTTCAATGAATCTTCAAACATTCAAAAAATGTCATACGTTTGTCAGAAAAACGTAAGTAGATTTTCATATAAACAACATTATTAATTTCTGGACAGCTGTGCGTGCATGAAAGAGCGGGATTAAGAGGAAATATTAAACTAAAAAAAAATGTTCAACAAGAACTTTAATTGATACGAAAAGAATCATAAGGAATTTTTGAGCAAAACGAACACAGAACAGAGCAATTGCTCCCTAAAATAGAACGGTAGAAAAGTATTAAAAACTAATTCTTATAACTTTATTGCAGCTTTACCGTTATTTTAATTCGGAATTTAAAGATAGATCAAGCGAAAGTGTAGGCTTAAGCAAAAGGATTACTATACAGAGCTATATAAATCTTTTAACTATATTTTTACGTTACTCAATAGCAATTTTAATGAAAGAATTATAAATCGTTATGTTAGCAATATAATCAATTACCGTAATATTTTTTTATTTGATATTTTTTTGATATTTCAAAACTCATAATAAAAGTTGAAAATGGTCCAAATTTTTGTGAGAAAGTAACATAAAAGGAAGAATGCAAAGAATTTTTGTTAAAAAGAAATATCAAACACTTTCTTACGTTTCTTTTTATAGATATTATCAAAATAGCCTGAAACACAATTTATTTAATAAAAGTTATAGTTTTTGTTTCATGTAACAGTACTTTTATCTTGTAAAAAGTTGCAGCATTACTTATCTATCTTACAGACATCTAAACTTTTAAAATAGTCTCAAAACCAAATATTTTAGAAGATGTAAAAGAGATTTGCAACTTACATTAAATAATGTGACATGTTGTAGCTACGTTGACAAAATAACTTCAGAATTTTTTAAAAAACAGTAAATGTTTTCGACTTAGATGTAAAGCTTTTTTGTAAAGATTTCTAAGCTAAAAAATACTTCAATGCTTCAGAATAATATCCTTCCTTAGATTCGAAGTTCTATATAGAAACTTCGACATACATAGAATTTAATGATGATAATAAAACTTTACATTTAAGTATAATATTTTCACTTCTATTCTAGATAAAAAGAGACTTGCTAGTAGATTTTTAAATTTCCATGTCTTATATTATATAAAGGATTTGCAATGAAAATGTTTGAAATATACATAAATATGAAGTTTAAGGATATAAAATGTTTACATTATTATATTACGAGAAGGAGACTTATGTAGTAAGAAGAGTTACATAGAAAACACAATATTTCTGGACTGAAGTTAATTTTTCTGATTCATTTTAATTTATAGTTTTTTTTTTATTTTTAATGACTAATTTCAAATATTTTTTATCACTTGTTCGCAAATATTTATATTTTAAAAGAATTTCGATCCACTAAATATAAAAAACATGATATTTCTAAAAGAATATCGGAGTTTTAACGCTTTATAGTTTTCATTATATATAACATATTAGTATGACTCATACATCAAACGAAAGAGCAACTGAAACAGTTTTGTTTGCTGGCGTGTGCGCGAAACGTGCAATAATTTTTCCTTATTCTTGCCGATCAACGCGCTACTAGAAAAACGGTGACTAGTAAACAGAAAGCGTTTTTTTTTTCTCCAGTTTGCAAAGACAGAATCTGCTATTACTGTGCAACGAGCGTTCCGTATTGAATTCGGTTGTCAACCTTCAAATGATAATAACATTCTTAAGTAGTATCATCGGTTTGAAACAACTGGCTGTCTTTGTAATGGAAAAAGTACGGGACGACCAAGGCTGTAAATGGTTCTGCCTATACTGATGCTCTACAACTATGGCTATTTCCTCAATTGGAAGAAAGTGAACAAAATAACTTCATTTGGCAGGAAAATGGTGCACCGCCTCACTGGCATCTCTCGGTACGCGATTGGTTAAATATCACTGTGCCCAAATCAATGGATTGACCGGAAAGAGTCTCCCGATAAAGCTTGTATTGCATGGCCTCCACATTCACCCGATCTGACGCCATGTGACATTTATATGTGGGGGTTCATAAAGGATTGTGCCCACGTTCCTCCGCTACCAACTGAACTTCCATACTTAAGACACAGGGTGGAAACAGATGTTACAAGAATTTCCTCAGACACACTGAAAAAAGTTTGGGATGAACTCGCCTATCATCTTTATTTGTGCCGTGTGAAGAGTGGGGCTCACATTGAACATTTTTAAACTTGTAGGTAAAACTGTTTCAGTTACTCTTTCATTCAATGCATGAATTATACTTGTAACTTATATGTGATAAATACTATAAAGCATTAAAACTCCGATATTCTCTTAGAAACACCCGGTATTATAATAGTTTGCGAATATTTTTATAATTACTGTGCCTCTCTTTCACACAATATATGAATTTTAAATTATAATTCACTAAAGCATTCTTTCTAAGCAAACAGTTTCTTGCGTTATTTCAATTCTTAGGTTAATTACGTAACAAATATAGTTTTAGGAAGCGATTTATTTTAAAAATATAAAGCCTTATGACGAGAAAACACGGAATTATGTACTTTGATATACATCAATGGTATTTAAAATGTGCTCCATGAAACCCTAGGGTTCCATAATAAAAAAATAGGAAAAAAAATTATAACTGTGTATGTAAAATGGATTCACGTTGTTTATGAAGTTTATATAGCCACAAGTATCTAATGTTCATCCCAGTCATTAAGAAATCGAAACTTTAATTTATGCATGATTTTTTTGCATTAGGCAAGACTTTTTAAACAATTATTATAATACAGTAAAAGAATATTAAAACGTTTTTTTTTCAAAAATGTTCTATCAACTATATTATGAATGCTTTATCGTTTACTATTCCGGGTTCCGTGAAATAATATAACACTTGTTGGTACAATATTTTGCTGAAATTGCAATACTGAATGTTTACAATGAAACTAAATCAGTTTCTAATGAAAAATTCCCCTTTCCTCATTTGTGGAGAAAAAAAACAAATATTATGAAGGAGAGGAAACAACTTATCGATTTATCACCAGAATCAATGTTAAAATGTAAGCAAGAACAGCTCCTAAATTTTGGAATGCAAATTCATTCAAAATACTCAGGATTTCAGAAGCAGCTATAAACATTTTAACTCCATTCAGAACAATGTATTTAAGTGAAAAATATTTTTCTACGTGAGTGGCTACGAAAGCAAAATATAAAAATAAATTAAACGCATAATATGTGAAATACGTCTGCAGATAATTTCAATACTTACACTTCAACATAGTTTGTGTAAAACATGCAAGCACATGTCCCATATACTAAATATAATGCATGCGTATGGAAACTTGGATCACAAATTAATATTTTGAATGAATAAAGTATATTAAAATTAGATTTATATTTTTAATAACAAATACAATACTTTTTTTAATTGCCTTTACATAAAGTACCTGTAACATATGTTCATCTACTTTAAATATTATTTTAAGATATATTCTTTTAAGAGGGAGGAGGGGGGAATGGGGTTCCACTAAAACACCTAAGGGTTCCTTGAGTCCAAATATTTTGAAGAATACTGATATACATTTAAGGATACCAGGACATGCTCAAATGAGTAAAATGCCAAAATTAGGATTCTTCATTTATGGGGCGTTTATCCTTTAGAATTTTCAATAGAGTTTAAATTTTTTGTGTCCTAAATAAAAATATTTTAATCATTCTGTAGAACTACAAAAAGTAATTTTTTAGCCGAATTTTTTTTCTACTTAATTTAAGTTGGACATATTATTTGATATGTCATAATACATACTTATGTTTAGGTTCCATTTTTTAAAAAAGTGTATCTCTGAAATATGAACAATATTTTTACACATATACAAAACAATACAAAAAATATAGTGTGCTTACTTTATTAATAAAGTATTAGAGTAGTATTTTTAAAAAAAACTATGGAATTTTGAAAATGTTTATTTTTGTCCCTTTCTCATACGTAAAACTATATTTTTAGGAATTAAAATATTAAGCATTACTTTGACTAAACAAAATTAGGTTCACTATATACACAGGTATCTTGTAGAGAAGTATAAAGTTGTATTATTAAAGTGGCAAAAAAATATGCTTTGGAGAAAAAGTGAAAAAACTAAAAGTAGCAATGTTTTCATATGTTACACATTCGATTAATATTTTCCTGCATATTTTTTGTATGTCTAATCATGATGCTTAAAACATTCTGCCATAATTTTGTCAGATATATTTTCATTTAGGTGCAATTATTTATAAAAGTATTTCTTGATTATACAAAATATTTTATACGCATTTATGAAACAATAGACAAAACGTAGTTAAATAGTTTTTTTTTATTAAATAACTACATTATTTCTCTGAATAAGCGATAAAACTTTCAAACTTTGAAAATCTCGAATATTTTGTATTTTTTCTCATGTAAAACAGTTCTTTTTAAAAAATTAGACATTAAAAAGAGAGAAATATTATTCTTTCCTTCAAACAGAAACAAATGAGTGTGATTTACGTACGTCAAACGTTAGAGGAACTATTTTTAAAATGTATCAAAAGAGATGTAGTCGTTTTCTTACATTTGTACCAATTTTAATTTTCATATTTTATCAATGACAAAACTAAAACTGAAAAGCACATATTTTTCAGAAATAAAAGTTCATAAAGACCTCGTACATTTGGTAGTATTTCAACTTCGCGAGAATAATCTTATATAACTATCTGATTGAAGACGTATTTTTAGAGTTAGTCAGAAACTGGTTTTAATTTATTTATTTGGCTTTCAAACTGATCTAACATAAGTACTTCATTTCACTAAAACATTTTGACATGACATTTAATCAGTTCAGTGAAAATTTAATAAGAAAATATACTCTGAAAATTTAAATTATACAAAAGAAAATAATTCTTGAAAATTGAAATAAAACATTTAAAATTTGAGATATGTCTTTGAAAAAATTCGATGATTTTTAAATGAAAAGATTATTTTTAATTTAAAGGAATTTATTTTTTAAAATCTAATGGAAAAGAGTAGTTCGAAAGAAAGTATATGAATTTTATCTTAGATTGCAAGAAACAATTATTTTGCTTCCCCTTCCCCCATAGAAATTTTCAAAACTTCTAAAGAAATATATATCAATGATTTTAATGTGAACATTTTCGATAGTAAATTAATTTAGAAATATCAAATGCATTTGGGATTTTAGGTTTTTATTGCGTTCTAATTGTGGTGTAGAATAATTTATTTTGTTTTAAAACGAAATATACATTCTAAGTATGATGTTTTATTCAACTGTGTTTTAAGGTTATTATGAAATAATATATTTTTTTTTCAAACAAGAGCTTTTTAATGTCTTAAAAGATTTCTCTAAACGTCTGTCTGTAAATAAGTATACTGATTCCACAGTTGTAGTCGGAGTATAACTATATGTTGTACTAACTGATACAATACTTTTAAATAATAGCTAATAATAGTATTTTTTAATTTTTAATTAATCGTTATGTTACTAGTAGCTTTCTTAGTATCACATTAGTATTTTGACACTGTACTTATGATTATAGCAAAACGTTGGTTGCTATAGCAACGAACGTTGAGAGAATCATTTGTTCTTATTGAGTTAAAAATGAGTTATATATCACGTTTGTCCTAATGATAAAGATTCTGTTTTACCTTCGCTGGTATAAGTTGTGTGATTTTCTTTAGTAATAAAATATCTTTTTAAATACCAACTAACAAACAAAATATACTAAAATTTTATATAATTATTAATGTCTGATGCCCAATAATTATAATATGATGAAAAAAATCGTTCAATTAATATGACAAAAACCGCAAAACCAGAGTTAGAAATAATAGCATATATATAAAGACATACTTAGCCTATTACAGGGTTCGCGAACCGGTGGAACGTGTTCCATCGATTGCGCGCAACACAATATTTTGGGCACGCCAGTGATCAAAATTGTTTTTGCATTTTATTTCAAAATAACAAAGTTCACTGTAAAGTATTACGAATAAATGCGATTGATCGGTCGCAGAGCGAAAGGGAGCACGCTCGTTTGTTATTGTCTTAACTTAGTTATGACGTGGACTACAACTGCTTGTGACGCAATGTTTGTCTACACATAACATAGTCAATTTCATTGACACATCTGTATTTCAAAGTTTATTTGTGTTATATTTATGATTTTTAACTGTTTTTTAGCATGGATAGTTCAGCAAAAGGACAAAAAGTGCAAGATAGTAAGTGTAATAGAGAATTTCAAGTTTGGTGAATGTAGAAAAATGGATTCACACATTAGTATAGGCGACAAAGCGGTGTGTGTTTTTTGTTCTGGAACAGTGGTATGAAGAACATTGTAAAACGGCATTTTGAATTAAATCACAAATCCTCTTGTCAAAAAAGTGAACCCCAGCAAAAGTAATTAATTGCATAGAACCCGTTTGGCAGATGACTCCAATTCAGCATGCATTCTACTAAAAGTAATCCTAATATAAGTTATTTATCATCCACACAATCTGCAACAACAGAAGTCACCCTAATGTTTACCTTAATTTTAATTACACGTATAACTAAAACATTTACAGTTATGCAGTGCAAAAGATATTTTTTCATAATAAATACAGAGGTTTTTGTTGTTATAATTTAGTTTTATTATTTTCTCAATAATCACAAGTAAAAATTATTTGATGGCAAGTCTATACCTCATTAAACATTTCTTTAGAAGAAATGGCACGTTGATCCATAAAGGTTCGCCATCCCTGGCCAATTGCATAAAAGATCTGTTTATATAAACCAATCACGTGATTGTTTCAATAAGTTACGATTTTTGCCAAGTCTGTTATTAATCTTGACCATAGCAAAATATTCACTTTTTAAAAAAAAAAACAGTTCCTGTGTTGATTTTAGTTTATAGCAAGAAGCATTATCCTGCTGAAACATCCAGTTAGCACCATCTATAAAAAGATCCAAACTTGATCAGTGGATCATATAGAATACATTGTATAGAGTCCATAAGTTCTGAAATTTTCTGTAAATCGCACAATTTATCATGACTAAAGTCTCCCCAAACCATTAAAGATCCTCCTCCCATTTGTTCACTGAAGCGTTTTTTTCGGTTTCTTCCTCCAGCTATTTCAATAGTGTTTGTAGCCACTAGGATCATCAAGATCAAGTTCCTTTTAATAAGAAAATATAATTTTTCTCCATTTTTGGACATTTGTAATCTATTTCTCTTCTCGATAATGTTTCAATTAGCGTTTTCTTCATTTTCATAAATTTTGTATGAGTGTTTAGTTTAAGACACTTCCATATTGTGACATGTGACATTTTATTGGTGAAATGTTTTAAAATTTCATGAGTCGAAAAATGTAGTTTTTAAGTTAATAGCCCAAAACAGTCCAAAAATATGTTGTTGTCCCATAGTGTTCTCACCTTTTTTTTTTCAGATCTTTTTATTTCATTAGAACCATCTTTTTTAATTATGATATTTTGAATGGCAAGTTAGAACGCTTTATCAGTCTATTTTTTTACAGATTTACAAGCATTTTTATAATTAAAATATTTCTCACTTCGTGCTCATATAAATTTTCATCCCACGGTATCTCAAATATTGTGGAAAGTGCAATCAAAATATACACTTTTTGCTTTTCAGATAATGCTTTTACAGAATACGCATGCTTTTAACATGTGCTTTGTAATGATCTCGATGTGATTTCAATAAAATAAATTTCCAGTTTTTAATTTCTTGACAGAAAAATATTGTATTTTTTTAAAATTAAGGGGACTTTTTATGCATTATCGGATCGATTTTTCGACATTATATGAAAAGAAACCACATGGCTGCCAATTCAGCGCGTTTGACACATGCGAAATCAGAGTTGCCCAACTTGGTGAGTTATCTTGAACGTTGGCATCGTGAGATACAAATTTAACTTCAAATTAAGGTTGCAATTAGAGCAAAAGTATTTTACAACTTTAAATACACACACAGAAAAAAGTGCGTATTATATTTTCTTAGAATGTCAATAACTCGTTATAATACTCTTCTTATTTCTTAATTCACTGTATTTTAAAACTAATGTAGATAACAGTTCTCTCTCTTCTTAAGTCACATCTATAAGTAAAAGTCAATTTTAAGCCTGAAGTTCTATAAATATCTACTTATTCTTAAATGTACATTTAACCCGGCGTGTGCATAAAATTAGATAAACTAACAAATTTCATTTTTGAGGAAAATTTTTTTGAAATTTTATTTAAAGTTTATTACATTAACAGCCAATAAATGTCAAATTAAAAAACACATAATCAATCATTAAAAAATAAAATAAAATGTATTTTTAAATGTTTTAAAACATATTGCTGAGCACAATTTTTCTATGTATTAAGTCTGAAAAGATGTAATGGTGAAATTATGTTCTACGTAATATAAGCGTAATAATTAAGCATGGATTCACAAATTTTTTTAAATTTTTATACTTTTCTCTAAATCCTCGATTCTACAGTACTGTTTTTGAACACCACACATATTCCGATTTCCTTTAAAATGATTAAAACTTTAGTTTTTTATTTACTATAATATTCACACACCCCTTCTCTTTTTGTGATAGTGAACACAAATAATTAAATCGCATATCCATCATAAAAAAATAAGCTAAGCGTGTGTGTTTCATTACCTCATACATTTCAAAAAATATATTAAGTAATCAAATAATAATCATTAAATACTTTTGAAATTAATACTCATGATTCAAAACATTAATTTTTCTTGGAATTTCCCATATTATACTTTTGAACATTTTTTTACCAATATAAAACTTCGCCAAATACCACAATATGCAGCTAATAGTGGAAAACCGTTCCCGTGTATTTTCAAAAACAATTATAATGATTTAGTATTTGGAGTTGTCATTTGAATTAGCGAAGTTTTTCTGTTTTGCAGTGTGGAACGTTGGTATAGTACGCAAGTACCAATTTTTTTTTTAATTCCACGGTACAAAGGAACAATAAAAATCTATTATAAGTACCAATTATTTTACAAAAAAATAATAATAAGATATTAATAATCTTATTCATAAGTAAACAGTACATTTAACAATAAAGTTCTGTTTATTGGAACCTAGCAAACATAATTTGGTTCAAAATTGTTGCAAAAAAAAAAAGAATAAAAGAAAAACATTAACATTTTTTATCCCAATTCAGAATGAATTCTTAATAAATTCAAACGAAACAATTTCCCCCCTTCTCGATTAACTCACCTCGTCTAACAGCTTTTCCATAAGCAGATAGTCGGATTAGAAAATGAAAGAGAAGACAAGGCTTAAAATTGGAAAAATACGACTCTAAAAAAAATCCGAACATACTACAATAATGAGTTTTTTATCCTATCTCCATGCTCACAGACATACATTAAACTCGCATTACGACAGCGGCTCTGGTAGCAGCTGCATGTTTCACTAAAAAGCCCAACACAATGGAGTCTTGGATTAACGAATGCTAGCAGCCTGGGGAAAGGGAAACTTCTTCCTTTCCACTCACCAGTTAATACCTATCATTGACGCGTCTGCAGCATGCGGGGAAAAAGAGTGGAATAATTTGATGAGTATGATGGTGGAATATAGGTTTGCCAGAATGGTTCGAAAACAGAACAGTGCCTCGTGTTGGTACAGACTGATTGGTTTTAAATGATTTGTGACATGGAATTCTTATTGAAAAAGATTTGCATTAAAAATATTTGCTGTTACTTAAATGCATAGTTGAAAATCAAGAAAAACTAAATGTATATCAAAATTCTTTCAAGACACACTTCCGAGCCTCGATGGAAAAAGGCGAACACGTTTGAAAAATCAATCAGCAGCTAAATTTTGCATGCTAAACTTTCCAAAAATTGTATTCGTGTTTGTATTAAAATTTAGGCGGGATTCTATTTTAGCCCTAAACTTTATTTATCACCAACTCGGCGAATTATTCTCTCCATATTGGATACAAGTCCATTACAGAAAAATGAACTATTGGCGCAAGTTCTCACAATTTGTTTTTTTCTTTGCAAAAGGTATGATCTAAAATCGGCAATTGCCATCATCGTTATGACATTCAAGGCTCTTGCCTTGGAAAAGTTTTCTACTATTAGCTGCGTATTACAACATTTGGTGAAGTCTTTTCATTTAAAAAAATGTTCAATAGTATATTACGTTAGTGCCAAATTCCTCAATGTTGTGTTAATTATATTAGAAAAAAATTAGCTTTTGAATTTTTTTTTTCTTTTTGAAAATTTTTTTCTTACTTCTGGTATGATTAAAATACCCGCTCATGTAGAAGTTAAGCCTACTTTAATTAAGGTTAAACTAATGTTTGAAATATATTTTCAGATAGAAATATGGCACCAAAAGTAATCAAAGCACATTTTGTTATAACACGCGTATCCATTTGTCAAAGCATGTATTTAAACTTAGAAAAATACACAATTTTACTGCACAATTTTATTTTTTTAAATGTACAATTAAAGAACATTTTAGTATTTAAATGTAAAAAATGGTATACGAAGCATATTTTAATCAAGAGAAATAAAATAATTTAAACCAAATTATTGGTACAGTACTCAAATATCATATTTCCGCCTTACATCATAACGAAATTATAACTCGATACTATTGCAAGTTTGCGTAGGGAAAAAAAGTAACCGAGACTCCAAATTATTGAATAATAGCAATACTTATTAATTGACGAAGACGAACAAATGACTATACGAAAACAAATCCATGTATATAAGCAAAGTAATATTAGAACAGGTTATTTACAACAATGGAAAAACACTCATAAACAAGTTTTACAGCGCTCCAGAAGCGGCTTTATAAAACAGTTCCACTAACAGAAACTCAGACAGATAAAATCTCAATATCTTTCGTAGTCAACGCAGAGGTGACATAACTTTCCGCTAAGTCTGTCGCCAATGGCGGTTTTATCGCTAATCTGGTAAACCTGCTCTCATCTTCAAGGATTGTCATAATCTTATTCATGTTCATGCTGAGAAGCAAATTTTCCACTACAACTCATTTTCTCTCGGGTAGTATACCACTGCAGGGAAAATAACATAAGTGGACGTATCAATACTTCTGCCGGAGTACCTTTTAAATGCGCAACTTCTTCAAAATTGTGATTCTTTAAGGTATCCGACTACGTTCGGAACCGAGATTTTGCAAAAGTGTATAAATGGATAATATTTAAGATATTTAGTGTCACTTAGATTAGAAAATGTATGTAAAATTGTTTTAAGAATAGTATTACAATACAAAATTATTTAAGTACAACATTTTGACAAAAAATGAGCATAGAAGGACCCATTTTCAAAACATTCACCTTTTATGAAAAATGCTTCTATTATAATAATATTTTGCCTTTATATAGCTCAGACTTCTGTACAGAGACTGAACTAGAATTTTTGAAATATATAACTTAGAAGTGATTTATTCATGTTTTACGACAACAGAGGGGAGAAAATTTAAGAAAAAAACGCCGATAATTATTTCAATTAAGGTTAACTCTAACAATAATGTGATTTTTTTGAAAAGTCTTAGTTGAGCCTCTGTACAGAGGTCTGAAAAATATACAGGCAAAATATTATTAAAATAGAAGCATTTTTCACAAAAGGAGAACATTTTGAAAAAAGGTTAATCTAAGTTAATTTTTTGCCGAAATATTGTATTTAAATAAATGTTTTTGTCAAAATGTCATTAAAACAATTTTATACGTGTATTCTAATCTAAGTGACATTAAATATCATGAAAAATATCAATTTATGCGCCTTTTTAAAATCACGGTTCCGAACGTAGTCGGATACCTTAATAAAAGGTAAAGATAAATTTAACAAATATTTATTATGCAAAGATTAAATCATGTACATTAAATTATATAAAATGTAGTGATTATAAGAAATGTATTTTAGTGTGTAATTTTTTTTAATTATTCCATTTAGGTATAATTTTTTGTTTAAAAAATTTGTATTAGATCATGCAGAGAGAACATGCATGAGAAGGTCAAATTTTCTACTCACTCAACTTTATATTTTAAAAATTCAGCTTTTCTTAAGTGTGACAATTTGGAAAACCTTTATACACTTTACCCGGTTGTGTGTCTGAGTAATATGTTCTAAATTGAAAATAATGAAGGGTTACTGATAAATATGTTTAATCTTTGAAGTAGCAAAGACCATTGGATGTGTTTATATATAAAATGTCAGTTTACAAGAAATATACAACTTACTCAAGACAAGTAAACACTATTGAATCGTTTGAAAGACTTATGTTGATTTATGATGCCTCCCCCAAAAAAACATTCAACCGAAACCATGCAGATATTTCTTTGAAATATTGAACATAGTAAAAGGAAACCTTGCTCTGAAAGGAAAAACTAAAATATGTTTGTAAGTGGAAACTGAACTCTCATATTACATATGTATAGATACAACATATATTTTATTAAAATGTCAAAAAAACCAGATAAACATTTATTTAAAATATAAATAGAAATATTGCTTATTGTTCTTATAATTATGAAACACTCATTGAAGGAAATTAAATAGATGTCACACTGAAAAAATATTTGCTTTGCGTGGCTTATTTGTATCAAACAAATACTGGAATCTAAGAGGAGTTTCATTATATGGTAAATTACTTTGTAATAAATCTAAGTACATTAAGACAAACTAATTTTTTTTTAAATTTTACATACGGAAGAAAATGATGAACTGCTTGTGTATTTTTCAGCAATGTTATAAAATAAATTCATTTATATTAACTACATAACATAAGAATTAATGCAAAATTATTATAAAATTTCTAAAAACTAAATGATAAGCACCCCATTCAACAATCGGAAAATATAAACGTTTGCAAAAGTAACCAATTTTGCAAAGATATATTTTTGAGTTAGCCAAATACAATGCCGAAAATTGGCTAAAATAGCCAATATTATCAAAATAATTATGAGTGTCAATCGATACAAAGTTTGTTAAAAAGCAATTGTACTTTATTAAGCTAAGTCTTATAATATTATTGCATTTATTAGTTGTTTCCGTGATAAAACATGTAACAAAAATTACTTAAAAATGAGTTGTTAAAAATATACCTGCACAGCTGCTTTCGAGTAAAAATGTAAATTTTAACCAAACTGTATCAAATATTTAATGTCAGCTTTACAACTAATAGTCCATTATTTTAAAAAAAGGTAAAAGAAAGATTGCAGGATCTCCAGTACATTCGGAAAGTATGTACCAGACAAAACAAAATTATATGTTGGATACCATAAGACAAAATAGCCATTGTGTGTTTTTAATGGCATCCTTTTAACTAAAAATGCTCTTCTGCTATAAATTTAATTACTTTTAACACTAGCACAAGTCTTTTTTTTAACTAAAGACATTAATTAAAATTTTATTGAGACCATTGCAATCACTTTTTTCCGGAATTAGTCATAAAATAATTTAATTTAACGTAGTATTACATTGTTATTGCTTTATCTATTGTTTCACTGTCAGCAAAATTAAAACCCTCTTTTAATTAAAATATCAGAATTTGTACGACTATTTAGGTTATTTTTTAACCAGCTGACTCATTTATAAAGTAATACTTTTTAATTGTTTTAATTTTCATTTTCGGTTATTTTAAAGCTGTCTATGATAAATATAAAAGAACCTGAAAGAAACAAGGACAATATTTTCAAACACAAAAATATCTACGTTTCGATGGGAATTCCCAGAAATGAAATTCCTGCATTGATTGACCACTCAATTACTACAACTCCGGCACAATACCTCGCTACACCCCTTTCTGCCTTTAATACAGTTATAGTTCTTCTTGACATGAACTAAACGAGGTTAAACAGTAGTTTGTGAAATATGAGGCTACATGCTTTAAAAACAGTAGTTTCCAGTGTTAGATTGTATGGATGTGGATATGGATGCCGGACTTCAACATCATCACATAATTATTCTACACGGTTAAGACCTAAGGTAGAGCTCCCAACGCAGCAAAATGAATTCCCGGTCATATTCATCAATCCTTTACAATACTATAAAAGTATGGAGAAGAATACATTATACCAGTGATTCTCAAACTTTCAATATTCGTGACCCAATATTCAATCATAATTTTCCTCGCGCCCCCTGTATACTATAACAATGAATTGAATTCGAACTATAATACAACTTTAATCTCTCAAGTGCCATCGGCTTAAATAATCCTCTCACTCAGCCAAAGCTTTAAGTTTCTGGACGTATATATACGTCTTTGCATACGCTCTTTATGTACTCTGTTGCGCATAAAATAATTCCGAGAGCTTTGAAATGAGATAAAAGGACCTTGACAGTGTTTGCGAAGGATTTACTTGTTTCAGAGGATTTGTGCTTATTTTTCCCTTTTCTTCCTTCTTCCCCCAAGAAAACTTCCCATACTCGGGTTTACGCGGAAAACGGTGGCATTGGGGAGTGAATCGCGTAACTTTTAATCGGCAATTGAAGAATTAATTATAAACAGTACAAATTATCAAGATTAGTGTTCATACAAACCCATGGGATCACTGGCAATTATCAAACTTGCTCTTAACTTAATATTGTTAAGCTAATTATAAAATACAATGTACAGTACTGACGCATTTATAAGTGTATTATATATGTGTAAATGTGTATTTTTTAATTTGTCAGAAAGTATTTCGTTTGTTTACTTTTACTAAATTAATAATTTTTTAAATAATCTTTTGTTTTCGACTTTTCAATACACTCGCACCCCCCTGTAGAGTTATTACGTCCCCTAGGAGGTGCGCCCCACAGTAAGAGAAACGCATTGTACTGTTGAAAAGACCCATTGACATTGATATCAGCATTCAGGAATGCATTTTATCTGCAACACTGTTTACGTATGATAAATTATTCAGTCATCAATGTACACGATTTAGAGACCAGACATGCCAAGAAGATATCCCCCTACACCAACTTAAAGTTTTATAGTAATTCATTTAGGAACCCAATCTAGTGCTGTTTCCACAAAAGTCTAACTCGTCATTCTGTATAAAGTTACAAAATGGGCCCACATTCCTTTTTCACTACTAAATAAAATCACAATACTTTTTTTAAATTTTTCACCATCAAATGTTTATGGGCCTGAGTGAATGGGAAAAAATGGTGTTTGCACGTGCTTTCAGCTTATATAGCCCTTGTGAGGCACAGTATGTCGAACAATATGCTCAGAAATTCACTGAGACTTTTTAAGTTCATTAAATCATTATTTTCTCAATATATTCAATAGTATTCACCTCTACTACTGTCTTAAAAGCTCAGTTTCCCCTTTTTTTTAAATTTGAGGTTTCTCAAAAGGGGGGATGCCCCCTTGGGGGCGTGAAACTCTAAAGGGGCCCAGCATATTGAAAAGTGGAAAACAAAAGCTTCTTTTTAAAAAAATACTAGTTTACTGAAAGTAAACAAACAAAAAATATATACTGACATAATAAAAAATAGAATACACATTCAGACTGATATAATACACTTATAAAAGTATCAGTACTGCATAATGTATTTCATAATTAATTTAACAATACTAAGTTAAGAATAAGTATAATAATTACCACCATGGTTGTGTACTTTAAGAAAAAAATTAACACTTATCTTGATAATTTGGGGGTTTTTAATGAATCCCCCGCCGATTAAAAAATTATGGATTCACTCCCCCAAAGCCACCTTTTTAGTAGGCGTGCTTATAAGGGGTATTGGGAGAGAGGAAGGAATAAAATGCAAACCCTCTGAAATATAAGTACCTCCTTCCCCCAAACACTGTCCTTTTTTTGTATTCCAAGCCTGCGGGAATATTAAAAGCCACAGAAAAGATTGTTTTTTGGGAGACGTATGAAGTCCGGGGAAAAAAATTTTAGCTGACGAGACGTTTTATGCGTGGGTGTAACGAGAGATTTAAATCCTTTGAGATTTAGCATCAAAGTATCGTATTTTGAATTCAATAAATTGTTATTGTATGGAGGGGGGTGTGATGAAAATTATGTTTGAATATTGGGTCGCAAGAATTGAAAGTTTGAGAACCACTGCATTAGTATCGTCTTCTAATGGAAAAAAACACAAAGGCCTTTGTCTTAAACTTTTAGGATCATAATTGGGATTCAGTGTAGAACTGTATAAAAAACTAATTTTATAAAATAAATCTGTAAGTATTCCATAGATGAGCAATTTTTTCTTTTTAAAATGTAAAAAGAAAAATTTATTTGCACTAAGAGATATA